>CM036764.1:19982232-20019732 GCA_020796225.1 Arion vulgaris
ACGTATGGTCTTCTTCTTCGAACGTTACATATCGATCACTGTTAAATCACTCTGATTTCTGTGGATCTAAGCCTAAGATCGATTGTACTTGTGCCAGTTTACGCCTGCAGTAGGCAGTACATATGATTTCTGCGACGTTTTTATTTACTAGGTAGCTATCGATGACTCGTACTCAACGCCTCTTAGAATGCCTTGTAGGTCGCAGTGTTATCTTTGCTCCTTGTGAGCCGTGGCACTATATCGCCAACTGTATATGTGATGTTGCTTATGTAAAAGTGGAATTGCAAGGCACTTTTACTACCATAGAGACCTCCCAAGTGAGTATGATGTTATGAAAGTGGAACAGAGGGCACTTGCCTCTACCATAGAGACCTCCCAAAGTGTATGAGATGTTGCTTATGTAGAAGTGAACGAGAGGGCACTTGCACTACCATAGAGACCTCCCAAAGTGTATGTATGATGTTTATGTAGAAAGTGGAACGAGAGGGGGCACTTTGCCTACTACCATAGAGACCTCCAAAGTGTATGTATGATGTTGTTTATGTAGAAAGTGGAACGAGAGGGGGCACTTTGCCTACTACCATAGAGACCTCCAAAGTGTATGTATGATGTTGTTTATGTAGAAAGTGGAACGAGAGGGGGCACTTTGCCTCCTACCATAGAGACCTACCAAAGTGTATGTGTGATGTTGTTTATGTAGAAAGTGGAAGGAGAAGGGGCAACCTGCCTCCTACCATAGAGACCTCCAAAGTGTATGTGTGATGTTGTCAATATATGAAGTGTGTTCTACTTACTTTAACGTACTATGAATTAATCTTATAGCTTGCATCTAATTACAAATAACACGCTCTAAACCAATATTTCCGCCCGTGTGCTTCCAGAGCCCATAAGGAAGCAAAGAATAGTACCACTGCAACCTACAATGCATGTCGTAAGAGGCGTCTGATATAGCCCTAGGATGCTACCCTAGTAAATATAGAAAGAGCGCCGAAATCGGATATACTGGCTACGGTATGCGCTTAACTGGGCAACGTACACTGCTCTGGCTCAGATCACATACAGATCACACAGAGCGTTGACGGATGGTCGATGTGAGAGTTGAAGAAGAAGAAGAAAGAAGAAGAAGAAGAAGAAGAAGAAAAGAGAAACCAATATTTCTGTCTCGAGTCTATTCTTACATTTGAAACCTACCATTCTTATTCTGATGCTAAAAAATACACACAGTCATGAACTAACTTCTGATATGGTATATCAGTATGGAAACAAGTACAGCGTTTACTATCGATCGGTGAATATAAATTTGACCAGACAATTGACATCAGACAAGAGACTTCCATTCTACATTAGAAAAACACAGTCACAACAAGTTAAAGACTTTACATATGTGGAAAGTATTTTTTTAGCAAATGTAGGAATAACTAACGAAATAGAAACATTTGCAATAAAGCAAGTCAAATCATAGGACAAAAGGCATCTAATTCTGAAATTCAAACATGTCATCATGAACACTAAAAGCACACTGTACAACACGATCTTTCTCCTCATATTATCCTCATCATCATCAAGTTGCATATCCTTTATAGGACGTTGCTCTCTTTGCAACACATCTGAAATTCACTCTGTCTCTTGCCAGTTTACCCACTTCGTCGATGGTCATGTTCATGGTTTCTTTAATATTTGTAGCCATCTTCTTCTTGGTCTGCCTCTGCGTTCTGGGACCCTGCCCTCTAGTATTGTTCTTTCCAGGCTATCGTGACGCTTTATGTGACCAAAGTATGTAATTTTTCTGTATAGTATGTTGTTTATCAGCAAATTCTCTTTAACATTTAGTTCTTTCAGGACATCAGTGTTCTTTCTTTTTCTGTCTATGGTATTCGTAGGATCTTTTTGTAGCATTTAGTTTCGAAGGACTGGATTTTCGTTCTTAATTTTTGTTTAATAGTCCATGATTCACAACCATAAGTAGCCACTGGGAAAATGCATGATCTCAATATTTTTAATTTTAGTATTTTGCTGGTGCTTTGCTACATGTTCTTCATTGTGTTTAACTTCTTATTGCTATTGCCAATCTTCTTGAGATCTCTTTGGAGCAGTCACCGTTATTGTTAATTATTGAGCCCAGATATTCGTAGCTCTCTACACATTGGAGTTCTTCATTGTTTACTTGGATGTTAGGTGAGCCTTTTGCTTTGTCAGTTGATATGATTTTGTTTTTGTGTATTCAAATATAGATGTTGGTCTTCACTATGTTTCTTGGTCATCATGATTAGGTTTTCCAAACCTTCTTTGCTGGTGGATAATAATACTGTATCGTCTGCGTATCTAAGCTCTGGTATTGATTTGCCGCCTATAGTGAGAGGGTCGTAATTCACATAGTTGGCATCGTCTTTTACATTCTTCATGATGTTCTCCGCATATATGTTGAATAAGTATGGTGACAAAATACATCCTGTCGTCCCTTTTGAATCTCGAACCATTCAGTTATTTCACCTCCTATTTTAATGGTTGCCTGTTGTTCGTGGTATAGAGATTCTATGAGTTGTATTATGTGTGTTGGAAAGTGCATGTCTTTCATGATTTTCCACATTTTCTGGTGTTGTATATGGTCGAAAGCCTTGCTATAGTCTATGAAACATGCATGCAGGTCTATGTTGTATTCTCTGCATTTCTCGATAATGAGTCTCATGCTACAAATATGATCTCTAGTGCCTCTACCTCTTCTGAAACCTGCTTGTGTTACGTGTATTTCATCTTCTAATTTTTGTTCCATCCTCTTCATTCTGATTTTTAGTAGGATTTTACTGGCGTGACTTATAAGGGCAATAGTTCTGTAGTTGGTGCATAGTTTCATGTTTCCTTCTTTGGAATAGGTATAAATACTGATCTTTTCCATTCTTTGGCCAGGCGAGCTATTCCATATCTTTGTGCACAATTTATGATATACCCGAACAATGACCTCCCCGCCTGCTTGAATCAATTCCGCTGGTATATCATCGCACCCTGGTGACTTCCCTCTCTTTAGGCTTTTAATGGCCAGGCGCACTTCATCCAACATGGGCTCTGGTTCTGTCTCTTCGCTTTCTGTTATTATCTTATGTGGATTTTAGATGTGTCTTCATACATGTTTCTGCAGTACTCACGCCATCTTTCTAGTACATCTTTCTTTTCTGTTAATGTTTTGCCATTGTTATCGTTTATGACTTGTATTGATGGGCTAAGTCACGTGTTTCATATTAATTTCGTTGTACATTTCTCTCTCTTTCCTTTGTATATTATCCTATCAGTGCCAAATCTGGATGTTGATATCAAACAATAGAAGAAAACTACTCACGATAGAGGTGAATTATGTACTTAGTGGGCTGAATATAAAGAAAATACAAATTTTGTAATAAAGATATTAGGAATGAGTGGGTAAAACATCAATGATGAGCTTCATCAAGAAACAATAAATTAAATGATTCATACATATAAACAGATTACCAACAGACAGTAAGCTTTAATGCTGCTCAGAAACAGAGGATAAAAGACGAAATGTATACCAGGAAAAAATGATTCCTAGAAACAACAGAAGCAATGAAAAACAACATGTGAGGATCAAACAAAACTTGTTTTATAATTATTTTTTTAAAACGTCAGTAAAAGAAGATTAGAAAAAGGAAAAAAAAACAAAGAAACTTCTATTTGATAAAAAATGGATCTTTCGAACGAACTATTTAGCTATTGTTTGCTTTTTTTTATTATGGTAGTGTTATAATAAGAATCGGAAACACATTTACGTCAAATGTAAAGTTTACAAAATAATAAAAACAAACAAGGATTAACCACTAAGTAAAGTAAACTGCAATAAGTGTTTGTCTCAAGAAACAAGAACACAATTTGAGCAACAAAAATACTCATTATAAATATTTCAAACTTAGTGTACGTTAGTAATTTTTTTTTTTTAAATAAGTCTTGCTTTTACTGTCTTGGAACGGGGTACATAATTTTGTGACTATGTAAAATTCTTGTGCCAAAGTATTGTAAAATAAATAACTCTATTCTGCTTTAACACCGTAATTATGAGAAGAGACGTAGGTAAGGGTGGGGAAGGTTGTTTAATGATCTCTGTGCCGTGGTGGCATTGACGTTGATGTTCTTTATTTCGCAGGGGAATTAATGATAATGATGACGATTATGATAATCTTTATTTATTTCGCCGGGCATTCATGGTGATGATGATGGTAATGATGGTGATGATCAGGATCATGATGATAGTGGTGATCTCCATGTAATTTCTGATGAGTTCTGCCTGTAAGTAGTGTATTCTCAAATGCATTAAATACCCTCTCATCGCGCATTCCAATATTATAGTCCATTTCTTTTAAGTTTGTCTATTTAAATTGTCACTATTTCTTCAAGAATAGTTTAGTTAATAAGATTGCAAAATATGGAAAGGTTATTATTGCAGTGTTGTTTTTGTGGTACATTGATAACAGAACCATATTATGCTCAGATTTTGCAATAATTAATTGAACATGGTATGTAGTCCAGTCCATTTATATTAAGAACTTTCCACATTCCACAAGTCACTTACTAATGTCCAGATTTGTCAGTGCCAGATTTGTCAGTGCCAGATTTGTCAGTGCCAGATTTGTCAGTGCCAGATTTGTCAGTGCCAGATTTGTCAGTGCCAGATTTGTCAGTGATAACGTCAAAAATATAAGCGGATACTTTTTCTTCTTCGAACGTTCAATACCGAACACATGTTAACCACTCTCTGTGATTTGTATGTGATCCGATCCGAGCCGAAGAGTGATTGTACTTTGTGACAACTATGCGCCTACAAGTAGGCCAGCACATCCAATTTCTGCGACGCTTTTTTATTACTAGTGTAGCTTCCCTAGTCCCCTATCTCAATCGCCTCTTACGACATGCCTTGTTGGTCGCAGTGGTACTATTCTTTGCTCCCTTGCGAGCTGCGGCAACACACGAGTGAAGTGAACACAAGAAATGACACTGTCACTCTGACGACTATGATATCGATCATTAAACATGTCTAACCTAGTAGTTTTATGTCATCTTTAATTATTTCACAAATCTGAGATATTCTGACACAAAAATGTGGCATTTGACATTCAATTAATAAAGCCCACAGGTGCAACTAAGCTGGTGTAGAAAATCGATGCTTCTGTGTAAGATGTTTACTATAGAAATTTGTGAATATAATTAGAGAAAGAAATAGAAACAGTCACGATTGAATAGTTTGTTAGATTAATTGTTAGTTTGTATAAATTATCTCTATGATTGTTGCTGAAGCTACAGAGTTTGTTTTTTGTTTAATACTCCCTGCAGATGACGTGTCATTTTAGCCGACAAGGACGGAGCCATGTGGGGAAACAAGGTGCAGTAAAGCCAATTCTTCGCCTTTTTACTCTGCAATTATACAATTAGTGCAAGAGTTATTGTTCGTATATAAGGATGGGAAATATATTCATAAATCGAAGTTCTATGATGATATTGGCGCTAAAAATTAATGGAACCTATAGGAATACAAAAATCAGAATACTAAGAGTGTGTATAATCCCAGTGGTAGCGTATGGATTGGAAACATGAACATTCAACAAGACAGCGGAGACAACATATTTGTGGTTTTGAATATAAGTGTTACAGAAGAGTCCTGCTTATACTATGAACAGAGAAGAGAACAAATAGATCTTTTCTGGAGGATCTCAAAATCACATAAAACTAGCTGATGTTACAAATAAGAATGAGAAACTTGAAGTCTTTTGGACATATAACAAAACACAGATGGTTGGAGATCATTATGGGAAAAAGGTATCATGACAAAGAGAAGAATAAGAAAACCATGGAGACGTTGGATTCAGGATGAGACTGATGATGTGAACATGATGGCTGTCGAGGTGCAACATCTGGTCTATGAGAGAGAGACAGAGAGAAATCCCGAAGGACTGTAGGGGTGGAAAATGTCTGCCCCGAACTAAATGAATATAGTTAAAACTAATATGACTTATTGTGCATGTATATTTGAGACGAAACAATAGCATACATACACACATGTGTACACATATAACATACATACACACATCATTCATAGTTGCTTCAAATGTACTGTAAGAAGAGAATGCTGAGTTTAATAACACAAATGAAGCAACAGAGCCAATGAATATAGTCAATGAGTAGTGTACAAGTATAAGGCGCTTCCAGGAAAAAAATCAGCAAACAGAGGATCTCTCTCTCTCTCTATCTCTCTGGCTCTTCTCTCTCTCTCTCTCTCTGTCGATCCCCGCCTAGACCGATGAACCAAATTTTATCATGAATTGTACGGTTGTGTTTAGTGACTCCGTCTCTCCGTAGAGCTTCTCGCGAAGCTCTGTGTTATCGGGCCAGGTTTCGCTTCTAGGGCCTGCTAACAACTGGCAGTCTTGCAGTATGTGCTCTGCCGTCATGTCCGCCTTTTCGCAGTGGCACAGGCTAGTTGTACCAATTTTTAATTTGTTGAACATATGGGCCCGAAGCCTGTTATGGCCAGTACGAAGACAAAATATATAGACACTAAACAGAGGATTCGAACCACATACAGTTATTTGTTAGGCTACGAAATGGGTGCCGTAAGAAATTAGAACCAACCATGTACATATAACTTATCTGTCGTCATTATGTTGCTTCTATTAGCAACTCATATACCGTCATGGCGTTGTTCCTACCAACTTCAAACAGAAGCAAGCATCAACCTAGTGAAGACTGCCAGACAACAATCTTGACGACACGAACACACAAAATAACGAGAAAGTAATCAGATCTAGACTGGTAAAAGTATGTAATTTGCAAACTTTGTTATCATATAGAAAACGAAAAAAATATACATGACATACTTTAACTCTAGTCCCGCGGTTCTTAAACTTCGGGATACGTTTACCCTCTTTCGTCGTAGAAGAATATTGAGAATGTGTAAAGCAACTCAGTAAAATTATCTTCATTTTGTATTGATTGATGTCATATTGCTAAATTAAGAGAAGTGTATGAGGATTAATCGTTAAGTTCACTATCAACTATCAGAATCAATTAAGTGACATGTCTGCCGGCGTAGGCAATAATGTATAAACTCTCTCTCTCTCTCCTTGGTGCAATTACGCAGTTCTGATGTCGATCTTTTGTCGAACCATGATGTCAGACCATCTAACATCTTCTCCCCCTGTCTTCCCCGATCTCTCCTTCCCTGAATTTTACCTGTTGTCATCAAATGTTCTAAACCTTCTCTTCGCATTGTTTTCCCGAAGAATCTTGATTGTCTGATTCGTATTCTTTTGATAATGTTACTTTGTGTGCAGACCTGTTATAAAATCTCATCATTTGTTTTCTTCGCTGTCCATGGAATTTTCAGCATTCTTCTGTAAAACCACATCTCTGTGGCTTCGAGAGATGTTAGTGATTGTTTGTTCATTGTCCATGATTAGCTGCCTTACATAAGTATTGGTTCAACATAGCACTGAAGTATTCATTTCAGCATTGTCATTGGTAGTGAATTCACGCATAATATGTATTTAATTTTCATAAGAGATGCTTTCGCTTGAGCTACTCTACTCCTAATCTAAGTTTTACATCTTCCCTCTGCTGTTAGAAATGTTCCCAGATACTTGAATCGCTGGACTTGTTTCAGTATTATGCTATGTATTTTGATATCGCATTGTAGTGTTTCCTGTTCTATTTTGAAGATAACTATTAACTCTTAGTATACGCAAACTAAAAACAAGTTTTTACACACTATTTTTTAAAGAATTCAATGTTGCGCCATAACGAAATCTATTATTATTTTCTTATGTAAACCTCCAGAACACTCTTTCATATATCAGAATGCGCAGAGGTGGATGTTGAGAGTTAAAAAATGTCTCTTCTATATTCTACGAAGAACTCAACACAAATAGCATCACATCTATTTTGTGAATATTTGTTAAAATAACATATTTTGGCACGTGAGGAAGCGTCTCGAAAAATTGGGACAGCCTAAACAGTTTGTAAGTGGGTTCGTCGTATTGTAAGAGTTAAGTAAACATCTTAAGAATCATTTTTCAAGTCTAAATGTAAGTTAAGAATTAGAAATCTTACAATGACATGATAACAGGAAATTGCTATAATAATAACAGAGAAGGCTTAATAAATCAATGAATGAAATACACAAGATTAACAATGACATCAGAGAAGATCACGAACTAATCTGAAAGTTTATAATATGAAAAGCGAAAATATCAACAAAAAAGAAGTGTTAGAAAAAAAGGAAAAAGATAAACTGCGGCTTGACAGGAGAAAAAAAAATACTCTTCTCACAAAATCCCCTAAGGATGAATAAACAAGAGGATCACCGGAAGCTAAAGAGGTGCTTTGTACATAAAAATGTTGGGAGCTCTATAAATAGCTAACGAAGCTAATAACATGACCGTGGTTGTTTTTTTTTAAACATTGAGCATACAGACAGAAATAATTATACAAATTTACAAGACTCAATGAATGTTTATTGAGAACATAATTTACAAGACTCAATGAATGTTTATTGAGAACATAATTTACCAGACTCAATGAATGTTTATTGAGAACATAATTTACCAGACTCAATGAATGTTTATTGAGAACATAATTTACCAGACTCAATGAATGTTTATTGAGAACATAATTTACCAGACTCAATGAATGTTTATTGAGAACATAATTTACCAGACTCAATGAATGTTTATTGAGAACATAATTTAACCAGACTCAATGAATGTTTATTGAGAACATAATTTACAAGACTCAATGAATGTTTATTGAGAACATAATTTACCAGACTCAATGAATGTTTATTGAGAACATAATTTACAAGACTCAATGAATGTTTATTGAGAACATAATTTACAAGACTCAATGAATCTTTATTGAGAACATAATTTACCAGACTCAATGAATGTTTATTGAGAACATAATTTACAAGACTCAATGAATGTTTATTGAGAACATAATTTACAAGACTCAATGAATGTTTATTGAGAACATAATTTACAAGACTCAATGAATGTTTATTGAGAACATAATTTACAAGACTCAATGAATGTTTATTGAGAACATAATTTACAAGACTCAATGAATGTTTATTGAGAACATAATTTAGAAGAGGAAAGTGTGTAACAATTTTATGTTAATTTTATGTTCATGTATGAACAATACATTTTGTATCTATAAGTTAAATAATGAATAAAGTGTAGCTCTTCTGTAACGGACTACTGCCATACGTATGTTGTTTGCTTTTCGAATCGAACACAACATAGTTATAGGTTCATTTTCTACTCCCAACGTTCCACAAGTAAGGAAAGGAATTGGCACTTCTATCTCCCGCATTTCTACGGTAAGTGTTTACTAGCATAATGTGTTAACAAATTCGCTATCTGTTGCTTATTTGTTTCATGCGTCTTTTTTTTTTTTTTTATACCGATCCAGAAGCACTTGAGCTTTCAGCTCTTCGGCTCGGTGCCATGGACATCGTAACCCTTCGGTTCGGTGACACGAACACCGTGAATCTGGTGAACCTGTAGTTTTTCTGCCAGCCCGCGGAATTGAACCCGCACTCACAGAGGGCTTGTCACCCGCAGTCCAACGCAATACGAACACGCTGGGCAGACGGGCAACATATACCTCTTAAGAACTGTTGTTCAATATCAAACAAAAGTCACTATATTTTTAAAACTGTCTTTACTACCAGTGCTACCGTTTTCTAGAACGGTGTAGGTGGAAGGGAAAGAGAGGGGTGAAATGTAATGGTCACATGACTAGTACAGTCACCCGAAACAGTTTAATTTAGGTTTTTTCTTGATGCCCCTGACAGAAAACTCCTTTGCCTTACCGGAGCCCTCGCTCTAATCCATTTGGCCAGAGGCTCCTCTGTCACTAGATAGAGATATCAAAATATGGAGAGAAAAATAAAGGACTTAAGGACTCTTTATTTTATATGGAATAATGGGTATACGGTGTTAGGTCAGTATTTTCGTTAAACTACAAACGAGGGGGAGGTGTGTCAGCATCACACCGGCAGAATTCATTTTTCATTGTTTCTCCAACTACTAATTGAGGCTAGGTCGGTCTCACAGTCAAATGTGATCAGAAAACAATCCCACTTTAACTGAGGATTTCTAACTTGGGACCACCCGAAAAGTATGCTGCCGTACTTACCACTACGCTTCTGCGGAGAGGAAAGTAATACCATTTTTGATGCACTGCTGATTAATTTTTATCAGTAAGAATTACACTTAAGTGAACAAAATAAAATGTGAACAGAGATCCTTATAATAGTTGCCGGGGCTGCGGAGTTCGAGTTTTATGACATACTTTCGGTAAGTGGAGCATTTTCTGCGATTCCGGACTTAGCCATATGGGTAAAACCCGGTGCAATGAAGTCTATCCTTCGGTTTCAGACCCGTTAGAAGTAAGAGATTGGTTGAAATCGGATGCATGTGTCCTAAGCGTGTAAAGTCTATGCGTTTAGGGGCCTACCAAACTAATGTGCAACGTATACACGTTCTTGGCAAAGATCAAACATATCACAAAAAGTGATTAAAATTGGTCGTAAAGAACAAACGCAAAGAAGAAGAAGAAGTAAGAGAGAACTAGACTGTCCAGATATGTTGTTACTGCGAAACTTATTATAAGAGGATACGCTTTAAAACTAAAAGGACAATTCTCTTGTAAACGTGGAGCCGCATGTTGTGCTACAATTAGTACACAAGTTATTATCTAATATCGATAAATAATGATAAAATCATCTCAGATCGATATATCGGGAGTTTAGGATATGCAATGTTTACATTCAATCCCGAAATATCGCGAGCCCAGGCTCTAAGGGTTAATGGAAACGCAACTGTAAGCTGGTGTAGTTTTGTCAAAATGGGAGATGAAGAAAATCATTTACAAAAAATTATAAATACAGTAAACAGAACATTACAGACCACAGTCTTCAGACTTAGAACGGAACACTGCAGTCTCATAGCACACCTTCATAGAATGGCTCTCAGGGACTCAGCTGTCTGCACATGTGGAGCACCAAAGCAGTCCTCATAACACATCCTGCAAGACTACCCGTCTGTGCAGTGTGAGAATGAAAATCTGGTCAACAGAAAGGGGAACCGCTAAAGACCTCAAGCTCACCGCCCTGTTTATGACACATACCAAAGTAGTCGCATAGCAAAAGTTGGACCGCTAAAGACCTCAAGCTCACCGCCCTGTTTATGACACATACCAAAGTAGTCGCATAGCAAAAGTTGGTCCGCTAAAGACCTCAAGCTCACCGCCCTGTTTATGACACATACCAAAGTAGTCGCATAGCAAAAGTTGGACCGCTAAAGACCTCAAGCTCACCGCCCTGTTTATGACACATACCAAAGTAGTCACATAGCAAAAGTTGGTCCGCTAAAGACCTCAAGCTCACCGCCCTGTTTATGACACATACCAAAGTAGTCGCATAGCAAAAGTTGGACCGCTAAAGACCTCAAGCTCACCGCCCTGTTTATGACACATACCAAAGTAGTCGCATAGCAAAAGTTGGACCGCTAAAGACCTCAAGCTCACCGCCCTGTTTATGACACATACCAAAGTAGTCACATAGCAAAAGTTGGACCGCTAAAGACCTCAAGCTCACCGCCCTGTTTATGACACATACCAAAGTAGTCACATAGCAAAAGTTGGTCCGCTAAAGACCTCAAGCTCACCGCCCTGTTTATGACACATACCAAAGTAGTCGCATAGCAAACGTTGGACCGCTAAAGACCTCAAGCTCACCGCCCTGTTTATGACACATACCAAAGTAGTCACATAGCAAAAGTTGGTCCGCTAAAGACCTCAAGCTCACCGCCCTGTTTATGACACATACCAAAGTAGTCACATAGCAAAAGTTGGACCGCTAAAGACCTCAAGCTCACCGCCCTGTTTATGACACATACCAAAGTAGTCACATAGCAAAAGTTGGACCGCTAAAGACCTCAAGCTCACCGCCCTGTTTATGACACATACCAAAGTAGTCACATAGCAAAAGTTGGTCCGCTAAAGACCTCAAGCTCACCGCCCTGTTTATGACACATACCAAAGTAGTCGCATAGCAAAAGTTGGACCGCTAAAGACCTCAAGCTCACCGCCCTGTTTATGACACATACCAAAGTAGTCACATAGCAAAAGTTGGACCGCTAAAGACCTCAAGCTCACCGCCCTGTTTATGACACATACCAAAGTAGTCACATAGCAAAAGTTGGTCCGCTAAAGACCTCAAGCTCACCGCCCTGTTTATGACACATACCAAAGTAGTCACATAGCAAAAGTTGGTCCGCTAAAGACCTCAAGCTCACCGCCCTGTTTATGACACATACCAAAGTAGTCGCATAGCAAACGTTGGACCGCTAAAGACCTCAAGCTCACCGCCCTGTTTATGACACATACCAAAGTAGTCACATAGCAAAAGTTGGTCCGCTAAAGACCTCAAGCTCACCGCCCTGTTTATGACACATACCAAAGTAGTCACATAGCAAAAGTTGGACCGCTAAAGACCTCAAGCTCACCGCCCTGTTTATGACACATACCAAAGTAGTCACATAGCAAAAGTTGGACCGCTAAAGACCTCAAGCTCACCGCCCTGTTTATGACACATACCAAAGTAGTCGCATAGCAAACGTTGGACCGCTAAAGACCTCAAGCTCACCGCCCTGTTTATGACACATACCAAAGTAGTCACATAGCAAAAGTTGGTCCGCTAAAGACCTCAAGCTCACCGCCCTGTTTATGACACATACCAAAGTAGTCGCATAGCAAAAGTTGGTCGAAGAAGAAGAAAAGTTGCACAAAAATTATGGAGGATAAAATTCAGGCAAAGAGAAAACGAAATATGTGAGGTAAACTTTCATTGCACGGTTTTGTAGATATGCCCGTGTTCAAAGTTATGCTGACTTTATGAGAGCCTCTAATGGCAAGGTACAGAAAAGTGCATTTAAACTACTTTATCATTAAGCTTCGAACTGTCTAACTTAATGACGATAAATCACACGGTGTGGTGAAATCACCTGATCAAATGACGCTATCAGAAGATGTCGAGCTGATTGAGCTAATGATGATGATGATGATGATGGTGATGATGATGATGATGATGGTGATGATGATGATGATGATGATGATGATGATGGTGATAGGGATGATGGTGATGAAGGTGATGATGATGGTGATGATGGTGATGATGATGATGGTGATGATGATGATGATGGTGATGGTGATGATGATGATGATGATGATGATGGTGGTGATTATGATGATGATGATGGTGATGATGGTGATGAAGATGATGATGATGATGGTGATGATGATATTGATGATGATGATGATGATGATGATGATGGTGATGATGATGATGGTGATTCTGATGATGATGATGATGGTGATAGTGATGATGATGGTGATGATTATGGTGATGATGACAATGAGGATGATGACAAAGTAAACTAAAGAGATATGTTCCGATGACATTATCACCAGTCGTTGCGCTGTTTGAGCTAATAATGTTGATGATGATGATGGTTGTTCTGAGGAATCATCATTCTCATCATGATAACAAACTGCACTGTAAAAACCATGATCGTTCGATGTTGCCACCAGTTGTCGCGCTGACTGAGCTAATGATGATGATGATGATGACTGTGATGATAACAAAGTGCACTGAAAAGACATAGTCAGAAGACTCTTTAACATGTTGTAGCGCTGATTGAAACATATGTGAAGTCAGTGCTGTTCTGTAGCTCGGAAACATGGAAGACAACAAAGAAACCACCAGAAAACTACAGACCTTCATAAATGGATATTTACATAGAATAGAGTGGCTGAGATGGTATGATAAGATTACGAACGAGGAACTCAGAGAATGAACTAAGCAGATACCAGTAGAGAAAGAGCTAAGCAGATACCAGTGGAGAAAGAGCTAAGGAAGGGACGCTGGCGATCGATAGGACACACATTGAGAAGATAGACTGGAAACATTACCAGACATGCACTATTTTGGAACCCGCAGGGAAAGAGGAGTAGGGGAATACATAGACAGACCTGAAAAAGAGAGCTGGAGGCTGATATTAAAAGGAATGGTAAAACATATAAAGAATTGGAAGGGATGGCAGGAGAGAGGAAGAGCTTGAAGAAGTTTGTTCAATACCACCTGTACTCAGTTGGGTGTTGAAGGGAGAAGAAAATGATGATGATGATTTTGAGTAGATGTGAAAGATAATGAATTGAGATCTTAGCTATGTGCAGTGACCGCCCGTCTGCCCAGCGTGTTCGTAGCGCGTTGGACTACGGGTGACTATCCCTCTGTGTGTGCGGGTTCAATTCCGCGGGATGGCAGAAAAAGCCACAGATTCCCCAGATTTACGGTGTTCGTGGCACCGAACCGAAGGGTTACGATGTCAATGGCACCGAGCCGAAGAGCTGAATAGCTCGTGCTTCTGGATCGGAAAGAAAATGTGCAGTGACTATAAGGGAGAGAAGAATGAGATCTTAGCTATGTGCAGTGACTATAAGGGAGAGAAAAAGAAGTAAACAAGAAACAGAAAAGAGGGCATTCAATTACTTTATGAATTGAAGAAAACAGATAACGTGTACAGTAAGCACAAGCGTGTGACAGATTTCAGTATTCATCAGATAGCAGACATTTAATGAGTGGCAAGCTACAGTACTGCTGTTCAACGTTTCCATATTCTGGCGCATCATTTCACATTTCTAGACCCTAGTATACAGGAGGTATGAGGGTCAATTTCTTTCCTCACATGTGGAAAATCGAGTGTGGAATTTAACCAACAACCTTATGGTGTTCGGACCCGCAAGGGAAGCAAAGAATAGTACCACTGCGACCTACAAGGCGTGTCGTAAGAGGCGAGTGATGTAGGACCTAGAGAAGTTACCCTAGTAAATATAAAGCAGCGCAGAAATTGGATGTGCTGACCTACTTGTAGGCGCATAACTGGCACAATGTACAATCGTTCTTGGGCTCAGATCACAAATAAATCACACTTAGTGGTTAACAAGTGGTCAATATGGAACATTTGAAGAAGAAGAAGAACCAACAACCCTCTTGTGTCCTAGTCTATATACGATCGCTTATTCATTACGCTAATCCGTCCCGCCATAACAATATTTAATTCAAATTCATAAAGTCTTCTTCTTCTTCGAATGCGCCATATCGAACACTTGTTAACTATTTTGTGTGATTTGTATGTGATCTGAACCTTAGAGCAAATTGTCAGTTACGCGCCTACAAGTAGGCTAGCACATCCGATTTCTACGATACTTTTTATTTACTAGAGTAGCTGCCTTATGTCATACATCAGTTGCCTCTTAGGTCGCAGTGGTACTATTCTTTGCTTCCCTTGAGGGCCCCAGCACCACACGAGCGGAAGTTCATAAATAACAATAACAGATGAGATTTAATCTTCACTAAAAGTTTAATTCTTTTAAACAGGATATTGTGTTAACATAATTAGTCTGAGATTTGACACGAGATATTCACTGTAAGTTGGTGAGATTCTGGTGAACAGTGAAAAATCAGAATTCACATGATATTCACTAGTAAACTTGTTATGATTAGTGTCGAAATGTCAGTCTACATTACTTTTGTAAACTAATACGTGAAATGATTGAAAATCGTGGCATATCCTGTAACAGGACGTAGCCATCAACTACAGTAAACGAGTCGTTGATTTTCTAGGCACCACGTATACGTTCAGTAGTTTGCCATTGCTTTCTGAACGGTGAGGTCTGTTTTTATCTTCTTTTTTTATAAAATCCCACGGAAACGAATTTGCTTCCAAACTTACCCACTGTGGGGTTTGAACCAGGTACGCTTGGGTTTGTAATCGAGCTGACTACCGCTTGAGCTACAGACGCTCACAACATGCATATTAATACAACAAGCTAATACATACGCTATCATTACACAGTCAACACACGGATTTGCTTGTTATATTATTATTGAAGATGTTTGAATGTCGTTCGGAAGGTTTTGTGTTTGAATCCATACGTGTCACACGTATAATTTTATTTCCAAGATCTATAGGATTGTTGCTGGAGCTACGGAACCCGGTTACCCTGCGTTCCGATAGTCGTGAGTTTGAATCCGGGTTACACCGTTCATTTTACTAGTGTGTTTTTTTTCAGACTTATATGATTGTTGCCGGAGCTACAGAGTTCGTGCTTTGCATTACTCTCGTTCTGTGTCGTGCCATTTCTGCAAAGAGAGAACAATTTTTAAGTGTTAAGCAAGGTGCAATAAAGTCATTTCTTTGGCTTTAGATCACTCCTCCCCATTAGATTGAAACAGCCTGCTCCACTCCTTGAAAGTTAAAATTATGTGGGAGCCGGTCTTTCAATGCAGAATCGGCCCAGATGTGCTATATGTATGAATGGAGGATTTGAAATGCCGACTTTTTGTTTTGTTTAACAAGTAAAGAACATGATTAATGGGCATTTAAATTGCTACAAAAGAAACACGATTGGACTGAATTGGTAAAACCATGCTTATGACTGCTGAATAAAAACATGCTATTATTCAAAAATGTTTTTCAAACGTTAGGCAGATAGTGTAAGATTGTACGTCTGGAACGCATAACGTGAGCGTAATGGCACCGGTGTAAACTATGTAGAACAGTGCATGGCTACAGTATTCATCAACTATAACGTGAGCATAATGGCACCAGTGTAAACTATGTAGAACAGTGCATGGCTACAGTATTCATCAACTATAACGTGAGCATAATGGCACCAGTGGAAACTATGTAGAACAGTGCATGGCTACAGTATTCATCAACTATAACGTGAGCATAATGGCACCAGTGGAAACTATGTAGAACAGTGCATGGCTACAGTATTCATCAACTATAACGTGAGCATAATGGCACCAGTGGAAACTATGTAGAACAGTGCATGGCTACAGTATTCATCAACTATAACGTGAGCATAATGGCACCAGTGGAAACTATGTAGAACAGTGCATGGCTACAGTATTCATCAACTATAACGTGAGCATAATGGCACCAGTGGAAACTATGTAGAACAGTGCATGGCTACAGTATTCATCAACTATAACGTGAGCATAATGGCACCAGTGGAAACTATGTAGAACAGTGCATGGCTACAGTATTCATCAACTATAACGTGAGCATAATGGCACCAGTGGAAACTATGTAGAACGGTGCAGGGCTACAGTATCCATCAAATATAACGTGAGCATAATAGCACCAGTGGAAACTATGTAGAACAGTGCATGGCTACAGTATTCATCAAATATAACGTGAGCATAATGGCACCAGTGGAAACTATGTAGAACGGTGCAGGGCTACAGTATCCATCAAATATAACGTGAGCATAATGGCACCAGTGGAAACTATGTAGAACAGTGCATGGCTACAGTATTCATCAAATATAACGTGAGCATAATGGCACCAGTGGAAACTATGTAGAACGGTGCAGGGCTACAGTATCCATCAAATATAACGTGAGCATAATAGCACCAGTGGAAACTATGTAGAACAGTGCATGGCTACTGTATCCATCAAATATAACGTGAGCATAATGGCACCAGTGGAAACTATGTAGAACAGTGCATGGCTACAGTATTCATCAAATATAACGTGAGCATAATGGCACCAGTGGAAACTATGTAGAACAGTGCATGGCTACAGTATTCATCAAATATAACGTGAGCATAATGGCACCAGTGGAAACTATGTAGAACGGTGCAGGGCTACACTATTCATCAACTGTAACGTGAGCATAATGGCACCAGTGGAAACTATGTAGAACGGTGCAGGGCTACAGTATCCATCAAATATAACGTGAGCATAATGGCACCGGTGGAAACTATGTAGGACAACGCATGGCTACAGTATTCATCAAATATAACGTGAGCATAATGGCACGGTGAAACTATGTAGGAAAACGCATGGCTACAGTATTAATCAAATAATAGTTATCACTGAGGGACAAACAGATTAATTAGAATTATATTGCCAATAATTAAACATAATATAATATTTAATGATCGCCGTGTATTGAGGGAGCTCACAAGATAAGAAAAGAATAGTAACACTGCGACCTACAAGACACGTGGTTAGAGTCGACTGAGATAGGGGCCTAATGAAGCTAGCCTAGTAAATAAAAAGCGTCTCAGATCTCGAATGTGCTGACCTACTTGTAGGTGCATAACTGACACAACGTACAATGGCTCTAATCACATACAACTCATAAAGACTCGTCAATATGGAGCTTTCGAAGAAGAAGGTATTTAATGACAATTCTATGAAAATAGAAAAGAGATATAATATTAATTCTGACACTTTCCCAATGTGAAAACAAGAATATAAAAACATAAGAAATAAATTGTAATATGATTCTTTTTATCATTTTATTTTTTGTTCGATTCATTTTACAGGAAAACACAGAATGTAATCTTTTTATAAATTTCTATCCTAGAAAAGAAAGACATAATGAGAACACCTTCATATATTCTTTAAATTGAGTGCGAGAAGGGAATGATCTGTTATATAAAGCTAATTGGATGTGATTTATGCAATAAGGAAGCACATTTTTTAGACAGACTTGCTGAGCAGGGCAGTGTGTCTTCGACAAGTCAAGTCGATATCAAATGAAGCAGGCTGCATTCAATAATCCATGAAATTATTTAACGATGCTGAAGAGTTGGAGATAATATGAGTCTGTTTTCTGACGACAGATTTGCACAAATGTTAGCTCAGTACTTGTATATAGAGCACGGACATTGTCAGTATTAGTAAGAGAGCTACAGATATACAATATGCATAGCATTTGTGTACAGAGCATAGACTTTGTCAATGTTAGTAACATAGCTATAGATAAACAACATAGCACGTGTACATAGAGCATAGACATTGGCAATGTTACTAAGAGAGTTACACACATACACTATACCATTTGTGCAGAGATCATGGACATTGTCGTCAACATTAGGAAGAGAGTTCATCATCATCAAATAGCTTGTCCAAAGCAAAAATTGCCACCCTAACAGTTCTTCGGAATTTCTTTCTCTCATATGACAGATGTCCCGCCTCCGCAGCTGTCATGCTAAAATCATCAGCTACATCCTCAATCCATTTTCTCCGTGGTATTCCTCTTGACCTCTATAATGGGATGCCTCCTTCCATTATGGTCTTCTCCAACCCTTCATGTCTCTTTATGTGTCCAAAATACTTCAATTTTCTCCTCCTTATTTGTAGCATCAGCCAGTTTTCTTTTATTTCGAGTTCTTTCTAGATAGATCTATTTGTTCTCTTCTCTGTCCCATATATGTTTTTCCACTGCCTTGTTAATTGTCCATGCTTCACACACATACGTTGCCACATGGAATATAAATGCTATTAGTATTCTGAACTTTGTTTTCCTATCAGTTCCATTTCATACTGTTTTTAGTTGTTAAATTTTTTGAATGGCCATGTTTGTTCTTCTTTTAATTTCCTTCATCCCATTTCCACCTTTTGTTCGCAGTAAACCGAGACATTCAAAACTGTTTCCATTTTCTACTTTTTCTCCACTGATAAAAATATCCTTTGTTATGTTTGTTTTATCTTTTTGTCAGTATTTTTGTTTTTATCACATGGAGATATTGATTTTATTTTTCGCTTTTCTCTTGAACGTTTCGTATCGAAAAAAAAAACCTGAATAAAAAGAAAATCCTTCAGAAATCGTCAAATGAGCAGAAAAGAATAATCTAAGATTGCTCAACAGAACGACAGACAGAAGTAAATGTGAACATATATATGGCTGTTATAAAAGTGTTCGTTTTTTTGTCCAATGTCTTGGATCCATGATACGAATACTCAAGTTTAATGGAATGTCAGACACTTACCTCATGACTGCTGCAGCACCTTCAACCACCATTATATTATTTTAGTACATTCATCTCGTACTGTGGTATATGTGACATAGACCTGCAAGCAATTTCGTCACACCACTCTGTCTTGTGAAACCCGTTTAATCTTTTCAGTGGAAGTGAATCGGTAATTTCTTGCCTGTCAGTAAAGTTTATTTCAGTATTTTGGGCGTCCCTTTTTTTAACGATTTTCCTTCAACTTCAATGCCTACTTTGTGATTCTTTGATGTATGCCAAACATATATATCTTCTCTATCTTATAGGCGATCGCCTATTTCCTCAGTATTACCGCAGCCACCCTAACGATTTTCTCCAGATCTGATCTGATCCAGTCTGACCACCTCAGATTTGTTGATTTTCGTACATCGCTCTATCTTATAACAGTTGTTACTGGTGGTTGACCAGACATTTCTTTGATTTCTCCATCTGTTCTGAATTCGTCATATTTTATATTCATTATTTTTCGCAGACATCTATTTTCAAATGCGTTCAACTTATTGTCAATATCTTTATTCATTTTCCAACTCTCGCTGTCATATTTTAGTATTGTGACAAAATTGGAATTGAAAATAAGCAATTTAGTTTTAACTTGAAGTTCCATATTTTATTGAGACTGTTCAAAACTGATGTTGCTTTGACAATTTGCAACATAATTGCCTTATTTAACATCTCCAGTGCAGTCAAATTTGTAATAAATAGTTGAACTGATTTGTTTTGTTATCATTTGGGATCAGAACCAGCGCCGGATTAGCATAGTAGCAGAAGTAGCAAATGCTACGGGCCCCGCGCTTCGGGGGGCCCCGCGCCTCTGGGAACCTCGCGCCTATGTGACAGAGCTAAGCTGTCACTAGTCATAAACAAGGAACCAAGGTTGGGAGGTGGGTAATAATATCCCCATCCCCTTTCATTTTTCTTATTTAGGTTAGGACCAAGGTGATGTTTACTCAATTTCGGACTTGGGTGGGTGGTCACATTGAGCACACTAACAACGTTACAATTTTTTACTTTTTGTGTAGGGGTGTCGCGTTTTTGCACACGTTTCTAATAAACGAAAACGTGAAAACTTGAACAAAAGGATCATTAAATTCTACTCATAACCCAGTTAAAGTTTCTGTTCCTTCAGCAGTTTTTGTGCGCGAAACTTAGTTTAAAATAAATGCAAGTGGTCGGTTTACGAAAGAAGGATTTGACCAATGGAAAAACACAAATAATTTGTTGCAAAGACATGAAGAAAGCACCTCCCATAGACAAGCGATAATTTCGCTGTTAGTTTGCACAAAAAAGGATGCGCGTGTCGATTCTCAACTTGTAAGCCAAATTGAGACCGAACAAACATATTGGCGGACACTTTTAGAGCGAATTACTTCAGTTATCCATTTTTAGCAGAACGATGTTTTGCATTTCGGGGTAGTGATGAAACTATTGGTTCACCTAATAATGAAAATTATTTAGGTTTGTTGGAATTAATAGTCAAATTTAACATTTTCTGGCTCAGCATATAAATACTTATGCAAATAAAGAAAAAGGACATACATCATACTTATCAAAAACAACATGCGATGAATTTATCTATTTAATTGCATCAAGCTTACTGGATCATTTTATTTGAGAAATTAAGAAATGCAACTACTATTCCGTATCACTGGACTCTACTTCAGACATTTCGCATGTGGACCAACTCACTCTAATAGTGCGCTATGTGTTACCATCTGGACCAGTGGAAAGGTTTGTGAAGTTCTTGGATATGGAAGGTCATACTACTGAACAACTCGCCCAAAGTTTACTCGATTTTTTAAAGAATCGTGCTGGGAATCCCTTGCGCAAGACAGGCAAGCCTCTTAACCACTTCGCTACAGATAACCCCTCCCCACCCAACTGGCAAGTGATCATGTTCGTGTATAGACCTAACATATTTTAAAATGAATTTAAAATATAAGAAAATAACAAAATATGAACAAGTTTTGTTTTAAGTATGTAACTATAAATAAAAATATAAATCTCAAGATTGTGAGAATGACAACTTGTTGTCACTATTTGCTGTAACAGTTCGCCAGAAGTCCATACCAACGTACAATGTTCAGTACCTGGTACAGTCGATTCTTGAATCTCTTCGCTAAATGCTACATATTTCTAATGGGTTGCGAAATGAAACGTAAATGGTTGATGGTTGTAAATAGTTCCTAGTTTGTAAATGACGCCTAGTTGTGAAGGGCACCTATAATCTTGGATGTGTATGGTTTAACTGGATATTAATTCCAATGTTTTGTTCATCATGTATTACATATTTATGTAAATTACAAGAGAAAATGAACGCTCGCGCTTTATTTGTTGAAATTTTTATTACAATATTTTTCAGAAACATGAACAACACACAGCGTGATGGAAATAATAATTGAACATCTTCAAACATTGATAAGCAAGGGAAATGAGCTCAGTTAATACAAGCACAAGCAAATAAGACAATGCGGAGAATTCAAATAGGAACAGAAAATACAATTAAGGGAATTTTTAGCAGTAAAATAAATTTTGTTTGTAAATAGTCCCCGGACGTTATTTGATAAACAGGCAAGAAGAAGTTGCAGTTAAACGTGGAATGAAAACGTGAAGTCGAGTCAGGCAATTATAGCTAACAATTAATATTTATAGATGATGTTTAGTTTTATCTGGTTTTTAAATTGTGTTACTGTTATGGTCGAAAGTAATGTTGTGTATCATCCTGTAGCATGTCCTCTACAGAACGTTGCTTTCATTAAAACAGCACAGCATCACAGCTCGCCTGTAGAAAATCTCGGTCTCTGGCATGTTCTCCATCCTTCTCCAACTATGTTCATAGTTTTTATTTAATGTTCTGTTGCAACCGTCGACTTGGCCGTCTCATGTCTCGTCTTCCAGGAACCATGCCTTAAATTGCTGTTTTCTCCAAACCACTGTGACGTTTAATGTGGACAAAACTACTTCAGTTTCCGGGAAAGAATATTATTCATGAGCCAATGTTCCTCGATGTTCACCTCTTGTAGGATGTCTATATATTGTTTATCTCAGCCCAGTGTGTTTTCAAATAATTTGTATGTAGCACTTTGTTGACCACATCGCACATCGTATGCCGACTGTCAATGAAAAATACAGGCCTAACACTGTATTATCCAATATACCTCGAGATAGGAAAAATGGATCCTTGCTTTGTGTTAAAGGATTCGATCGTGTTCCTTAATATGTGCATTATTCTCTATGACCATATTGTATATATTATAATTAAACATTGAAACAGTTTCGATCAAATCGATTATTTCAAATTAATCAGTTAACTTGTTCCAGGATAAAGTGGCGCATTCCAAGAGAAAGTTGCAATTGAAGTGGATTCTGTCTCGGGAGACTTATGAGCAATCATATCTAAAGGAGACAAACCATCAATATTTCTAATAATATTTGGAGTTATAACCATAACATAAACAATAACAAATATGGTGATAACAATCGACGTAGCAATGGCAATGATACTGAGCAAAAGTGTTGTTTTGCTAAAACTAGCTGAGGTTCTGTTGTCTCCATCACGTTGAAATTTCCTGGAAATGAGACTACAGATACATGCTGGGATTCCAAGAAACGGGTTCATCAACATAGCCAAACAAGCAAGTGGTAAATAATTTGGAGATTTTGTGTAGATTCGAACGACATTGTCTCCTCCAGTCAAGGCTTGTGTGGCCATGTTTCGAGTGCTATTTGAACGGCTAAATGACAATTCTGACCGTTCCTCTGCATTATCCATACAACTGAGCACACTTGCGCGAGATGTCTCAGTTTCAGGCGAGCTTGACTCGGTTCTCTGTGACATGGTGACTGTGAAAAATATAATCAAAAAGATAACATCAGTAAAACTGTACACAATATCATACACAAAGATTAGATATCTAAATTCGGAATCTAGAGGAAATAACAAATACACAACTGTGGAACAGAACAAAACAATAACAGCTTGGAAGGTAAAGAGGAAGTAGTAATGGATTTGGCACATCATCAGGAAACAGTTACCCAAGATAACAATATCTGAACTTGACTGGAAACCACAAGAGAAAAAAAAAGAGATATGATGCCAAAGAATAACTGGTCTGTAACAGTAGATGAGATAGTCAGATAGGACGGAACCTTATTGGCAGGAATGTAGTAGACCGCTCAAAATAGAATTTGGTGGATAATTGTAGTTTTTACATTATGTTCCACTACGAATAAGATGTTCTCAAAGATAGTGGTAGTGGTGGCAGTAGTAGTAATAATAGTAGTAGTAGTAGTGGTAGTGGTAGGGGTGGTGTTAGTAGTAGTAGTAGTGATCGTGGTAGTAGTAGTAGTAGTAGTAGTAATAGTAGTAGTAGTAGTCGTCGTCGTAGTAGTAGTAGTAGTAGTAGTAGTAGTAGTAGTAGTAGAGAAGTAGTAGTAGAGTAGTAGTAGTAGTAGTGTAGTAAGTGTAGTAGTAGTGAGTAGTAGTAGTAGTAGCAGTAGTAGTAGTAGTAGTAGCAGTAGTAGGTAGTAGTAGTAGTAGATAGTAGTAGTAGTAGTAGTAGTAGTAGTAGTAGTGTAGTAGTAGTAGTAATAGTAGTAGTAGTCGTCGTCAGTAGTAGTAGTAGTAGTAGTAGTAGTAGTAGAGTAGTAGTAGTAGTAGTAGAGTAGTAGTAGTAGTAGTAGTCGTCGTAGTAGTAGTAGTAGTAGTAGTAGTAGTAGTAGTAATAGTAGTAGTAGTTGTAGTAGTAGTAGTAGTAGAGTAGTAGTAGTAGTAGTAGTAGTAGTAGTAGTAGTAGTAAGAGTAGACAGTAGTAGTAGTAGTGTAGTAGTATAGCATTTGTATACATCCATGCACAACATACTTATGAATACATTTGATTACATTGCGACAAACTGTCACAACTCGGGTCTCAGAACGTCTTCATTAGATAGATAGAGTGCAGCAACGCTTCTTCTTCATCATCGTTTCTTTAATCCTGTTTTCCTACTAAGGGCTTTTGTGTGCGCTCCTTAAATAGTGTCATTCACTTCCTCTATTATTTATGTGGGCATCCTTTTGCTTAGACGGCCTTTTGCTTTGTATCAACTGTATCGAAGTAAAATTGCTCTTTGCAGCTCACTGTCTTTTGCAATCTGCTTGTAGTAGCTAGCCAGTCCCCCATCCCAGGTGGCAGCTGAGGAACCAGACAGTTAGCTTTAGTGTGTAGCTTGTATATATTTAGATATTTTATTAGCAGACTTAGTGTTTGCACTCTCTAAGTCTATATATATATATATGGGGCCGCAGGCGCAATAATGTAAGGATATACAGTGGCGCCAGGGTCAGTGAGCTGGCACTAATCAAGATCCTACCCCACCTTTAAGTGGTGACTCTGGTAACCGACTAATATCTGCCTAAACGGGTAGGTATCGAAGGAGAGCTACTTGGAATTGGTTGAAGGGTATGTGCATACATGTCTGATACGATATCTAATCGCAATATAGACGATGAGAATCTCAGCACATGCGCCTACACGTCTCTCCTGTCCAATAATGAGTCATAGATGATTCATCATTCAAATCATTCGTCCGTGTGGGTTACCAGGGTCCAAATTTGGGGTAAATAATAGAACCAGTAATACCTACCACATGTCGTATACGGCGAAAGTGGAGATTTGGCATGGGATTAGCTACCCCATCCAGTAAAAAATAGCTATAAAACCATTACCAAGTGCACGAGAGTTTTGCAAGGCCTTTGGTTGGGGACCTGTGCCTCCTTTTGGGCGAAGGGTAGAAAGAAGAAGAAGATATAAATATATGCCATCAGCCTCTTTGTATCAGTACAGCATTTCATACCTTGATGTATATTTATAAATCGGTTGTTAGAATTCATTTTTTTAATGAGTCTAAACACGACACGATTTTGTTATTGCCAACTTCGCGCCGAAACTTCATCGTTTTATTAAAAAAAACAAATGAGTTAAAATGTCATCATGCAAGCTGTTCTACAAAAAAAAAAAATGAGTTAAAATGTCATCATGCAAGCTGTTCTACAAAAAAAAGGAGTTAAAATGTCATCATGCAAGCTGTTCTACAAAAAAAACCAAATGAGTTAAAATGTCATCATGCAAGCTGTTCTACAAAAAAAAACCAAATGAGTTAAAATGTCATCATGCAAGCTGTTCTACAAAAAAAAACCAAATGAGTTAAAATGTCATCATGCAAGCTGTTCTACAAAAAAAAACCAAATGAGTTAAAATGTCATCATGCAAGCTGTTCTACAAAAAAAAAAAATGAGTTAAAATGTCATCATGCAAGCTGTTCTACAAAAAAAAAACAAATGAGTTAAAATGTCATCATGCAAGCTGTTCTACAAAAAATAAACAGATCCTATATGTTAGATCAAGATGAACTCTGAACAACAAAAATAGAAGAGACAAGCTGAAAGGGTTTTGTGTTATGATGTCACGGCAGCAGGAAACGAGTGAGATGTATATATTTTAAAAAAAATTAAAGTGAACAAGCTTTTAAAGATGTCGTGACAAAAAGGGAAATACTGAAGAAAAAAACAAACAATGTATGTTGTAATAGTTTGCACGCAATATGAGACAATAATTTATTATTTTCGCTTGCCTATTATGAATTCAGACGTAGTTTTCACGTCATTGGCTAATTTTTGCGTGAAACATTGTCTTCCTTATTGCAACTGTCCCTCATCATTCAGGAAAACCTTACTTCTATTTCTGAGGTACTTGTAATTTAGATATTGAAGTAAATACTCGTGTAGTCCAGTCGCGTACCGTGTGCACATCAAAAATTTTGTTTATGCCAAGCTGGTCTCGATCTCTGGAATTTCCCCTGTCCGCTGTCACTAGAGCAGAGCGTTATAAATTTGACTGTCCGTAACCCCAGACAATAATTAAATGTTATAGTTGTGCAATCAGAAAGTAAATTTAAACCAGAAATAAACGATATAATAACTCCGATAACAACAGTATTTCAGAAAATTAAAAGCATTATATACAACAAGTCCATATCTATTGAAATCAGAAAGTGAGTTCTTCAGTGTTATATGTAACCTTTACTGACGACATATGGAAGCGAGAAATGGATAATAAAGGAAGAGATAACACAATCTTTGGATGCCACATAGGTGGGGGTTTTACAAGAGAATGTTAAGAATTCAATGAACTGCTAAAATGAATAATGTTGATTTGGTGAAAGAGATCAAGACACAAAGACAACAAATTTTCAATATTAAGAAAGAGATATACAAAATGTGTGGACATATCATGAGAAGATGTGGGTGGGGTGTGAAGATGTGGGTGGTCTGTGAAGATGTGGGTGGGGTGTGAAGATGTGGGTGGGGTTATAACATTTTTAACAGCTTTATTAAAAAGTTATGTTAAACAAAAGAATAAATTAATCCGTTGCACACCATTTGTCTTTTAACAAGAACTTGTGTAATACGTATCCTAGATCACTGTCCCAGATACGTAAGATATACTTATGATACTTAGAGGTCGTTGTGATATACTTATGATACTTAGAGGTCGTTGTGATATACTTATGATACTTAGAGGTCGTTGTGATATACTTATGATACTTAGAGGTCGTTGTGATATACTTATGATACTTAGAGGGCGTTGTGATATACTTATGATACTTAGAGGGCGTTGTGGCTAAATGGTTACGCCTTTGGATTGCGTTCCGAAGATCGTCGGTTCGAATCTAGACCATCCCATTATGTTCACGATTGTATTTTTTCCAGAGACTCCTAGGATTGTTGCTGGAGATACAAAATCGTGCTTTGTACGATACTCCAGGAATGTGACGTGCCTACACGTTAAGAAGAACCGAGCCATATGGAATAAAATCCGGTGCAAATAAGTCAATAACTTGATAAATTATGTGAATATCATGGACATATGAAATGACAAATGTTAATGTTTTTTCAGGATCAGGAGAGATCATTTCGCAAATGAAAAGTATCAGAAAAAACAATCAACATTCTTTGGACATGTTATGAAAACATCTTATTTTCCAAGATAAATGGGAAGAGAGATAGAGGTCAGATTCATGACAAAGAAAAAGATTATAGTAAGACTTAACATCGTAGAACGGCGTCAAAACAGTATCATAACTCATAGCTAGAACAAGAGACTGAGAGTTGTTGAAAAACGTGATAACCTACGCATGCTGGCATGAAACTACATGATCATGATGATCCTAAATTTCACTATTCAGCAAAAATGTTTGGAATTTGAAATCGTTGTTGACATCAGCATTTTAAAACTAGAAACATCTCTTGTTACCTTTACAATTAAAGCTCACATTTCTCCTTTTATAACTTTACTTGTAATCTTAGATTTTCATGAACTCTTCAGACATCAAATCCAATTTAGTGTAACCCTTTAAGAGCATAACATTTAACGATCGATAACCTTCTGGTCGTTAAGTGTTTAGAATAGCTAATCTTTTCCGTTAGAAAAAAACAGTATGAATCAGATCTGGATTTTTTTTCTGAACACAATGAAAACTAGAATTATGTTCACTGACAAACACGAAACTAACGCGAAAGTATCATCAGTAACTTAACCAAGTGCCGCAGTCAGCGACATTTCCTCTGTCCCGTTTTGGCCCTGAAATATTGGACTCAATTCCATGAGCGAGTCGCCCAGGACAGAGCGACATGGAGAAATTACTTGCAGGCGCTATGTAACATATAACGATATGAGCGGAATATATATATATATATTGATCGTTACTGGTTCTTAATTCACTCTTCAGA
This sequence comes from Arion vulgaris, assembly GCA_020796225.1. Lineage (NCBI taxonomy): Eukaryota > Metazoa > Mollusca > Gastropoda > Stylommatophora > Arionidae > Arion > Arion vulgaris. Next base: position 20,010,936 of record CM036764.1, read on the forward strand.
ATTCTGTTAATTTAATGTGATTTTATTTATCTACAAAATTACATATCATTCTTCAAGTTTCTCAAATCGGCCACATTATGTTTTTTTTTAATTGTTGTATTCAATGTGGTAACAATGAAAAATGCGACAAATTGTCATTATGTTGGCTTTAAGAACAAGGAAAAGTACAAAAAGTAACGAAATGAGAACTCAATGACAATTTAGAAGTTAAATAATATGAACCACCTATGACATTAAACAGGCAAGTTAATCAAAGTAAAACTTCTGAGGACATGCATTTTCCCTGTTTCAAGAAATGATTGTAAATCTTAGGACCTTACACAAACATTTAAGACGAAATTTCACATCATCACGATATCGCGTTCATAGTGTAAGTGCATAAAACGGGCTTGATATGAAGGCATGCATCGGCTGCACTAGAGATACAACTATTTGAGACATTATATATATTTGCTCGGCATCCTGTCACTGTACACCCACGTTATCTCCCAGAGAATTAATTTAAGAATGGGTGTAAATATAACAGAGATCGTTCACACGTTTTATATCACACATTCTTTGGTCTATGTGTTTCAGTTGACATCGACATACATGATGTGTTCCAACGTAAATTGAGAACCAAGTAAAAGTGGTCAGCTCGAAAGACTTGTTGAAACAAATATTGTCTTGTTGGTCCATTCGGAAAATAAAACTTTCAATTGAAATCATTGTTAATATATTGGAATCTATTTTCTTAACAGAGAATTTAACAAAAATAACAGCTGTGGTTACTGCCTGTATTATAACTTATTGATCGGTTTTAGACAGGAGGGACATGAGGAATTTAATGGCCGCGTGGCTAGTGCAGTCGCCGCGAAACTGTTTAGGTTATAATTTTTTTCTTTATGCCCTCGACAGAATAAAACTACTTGGCCTTACCGTGGATTGAACCCGGATCTCCCGCATGGGAGCCACGCTCTAATCCGTTCGACCAGACGCTCTACTAAAGACAATTGACTGGTTGAAAATGAAAATGGTGGCCTATCCTTTACATGACTTCGCTATCAAACACAGTAAACGAGTCGTCGATTTTCTAGGCACCACTTATACGTTCAGTAGTTTACCATTGCTTTCTGAATGTTGAGCTATATTTTGTCGTTCGTAAAAATCCACGGGAAAAAATTATCTTTCAAACTGTCCCCGGCGTAGTTTGAGCAGATATGCTTGGGTTATGATCGAGCACACTACAGCTCAAGCTACAGGCGACCACATTAACAGGTTTTCTTTTGTTTTTCGATCCAGAAGCACTTGAGCTTTTCAGCTCTTCGGCTCGGTGCCATGGACATCGTAACCCTTCGGTTCAGTGCCACGAACACCGTAAATCTGGGGAATCTGTGGCTTTTTCTGCCATCCCGCGGAATTGAACCCGCACACACAGAGGGATAGTCACCCGTAGTCCAACGCGCTACGAACACGCTGGGCAGACTGGCACATTGACAGGTTAACAACAGCAGAAGCTCAGGGGTTGTAAGAACAAGTTCATTCAATAGCATTAGTTTGCACTGTTTGCTTGTGGTTGAAACGTTTTTCTAGTGATAGTCTATTCATTGTAATAACAATTACTTCTTCTTATTCGATCACTAGTTATTAAACCATTCTTCGTGATTTGTATGTGATCTGAGTCTAAGTTCGAGTGAACGTTGTGCCACTTATGCGCCTACAAGTAGGCCAGCACATATAATAATAATAATAATAATTTCTCTCGTACATACGTTACATAGGGCCTACAAGTAATTTCTCCATACCGCTATATCCTGGGCAACTCGCTCAATCTCCTCCAAGAACTGAGACCGATATTTCTTGCCTCTCTCAGAAAAGTTCGTTTCATGGTCTCCTTAGGTTGCCAGCGCATATAGCAATTACAAAAATCCTCATTTTATTACTTAACTGTCTAAATGTTGCTATAATCTACTCAAAGAGTCCTTAACACGAAAATAGAAAGAAAGTATTTGCATTCATCAATAACGACGTAATTTCAGTTAATTTTGGAACCTCCAGATGGGTCTAAAGAAGAATGATTGACTTCATTGCATCGGATTTTTCCCATTGAACTCGGTCCCTCCTCGCATAACTGGCACGACACATAATACTCTCGGTATTAAGCAAAGCATGAACTTACGTAGCTCCGGAAAAATCCTAGGGATCCCAGAAAGAATATACCCGTGAACAGAACAGGGCGGTCCGGATTCGAACCCACGATCTTCAGTTTAACCATATAACCATAAAGGCTACGACGGAGGAAAAGTCGTAAACAAAACAAAATAATGCAGTTTAACCATATAACCATAAAGGCTCCAACGGAGGAAAAGTCGTAAACAAAACAAAATCATGCAGTTTAACCAAATAGCCATAAAGGCTCCGACGGAGGAAAAGTCGTAAACAAAACAAAATAATGCAGTTTAACCATATAACCATAAAGGCTCCAACGGAGGAAAAGTCGTAAACAAAACAAAATCATGCAGTTTAACCAAATAGCCATAAAGGCTCCGACGGAGGAAAAGTCGTAAACAAAACAAAATAATGCAGTTTAACCATATAGCCATAAAGGATCCGACGGAGGAAAAGTAGTAAACAAAACAAAATAATGAAAATCGTTCAATTTGCTAATTGTCTTCTGTTTATTTTTTATAACGTAGTTATTTATAGAATTGCACAAAGATTCCATTTATTTTTTCTTAAATAAGATCATAAAAATATATAATTTTAATATAACGCTTTTTATTTTCTTACTTAAACATATCGTTAAAGCTACATTAGTGTATAAGTGTCATTTGAAAGTATTGTCTTTGAAATGTCAGCTGTAATAGGAGGAGCCTATGATGGAATCAGAGTTAAATATCAAATGTTGAACAATTACGTTACGCGTTATGGACATTTAATATTCATTAGATAGAACAAGAAAGAATCAAGAAGAATAATGATGATCAAAGGACAACTATGAAGAAGTGGTAAACCGTAGACTCCGATAATATACGGCCGGCGGGCTCAGGTAATAATTCTAGGAAATAAGACCACAACTGTTGCGTGATCCTCGCATTCCAACGTTGTTGTTGAATATAGACAGAATCGTTTTAAAATCAACACAACATGCTAAACCAAGGTTATATTATAATAATAATAATAATAATTCCTCTCGTACCGTTATACGTTACATAGCGCCTGCAAGTAATTTCTCCATACCGTTCTATCCCGGGCAACTCGCTCAATCTCCTCCATGGAACTGAGACCGATATTTCCTGCCTCTCTCAGCAAAGTTCGTTTCAGGGTCTCCTTAGGTCGACCTCTCTTTCTTGAACCCTTTGCATCCCACTTCAATGCCTGCTTTGATATTCGTTGATCATTTCTCCTCAAGGTGTCCCAACATATCTCCATCTTCTCTTTCTTATAACAGTTGTCACTAGTGGTTGACCAGACATGTCTCTGATTAAGGTTATATTATATCGCAAATTAATTTTAAAGTTAAGGAATATCAGTATTAATAACATTTTTTCATCCATAAATGATCATAAACGCATAGAATTGAGTCAATCTGCAACAGCAAAAAACCTAGAATGTTCTATCAAACATATACTAAAATCAGCCCCTCCCCCTTCCCCATCCCACCATAAACAGGAATTTTCGATTTCCCGTCTAAGCTAGTATGTTGCCGGGGTTCACGGGTAAACAAAACAAACAAAAGACATGGAACAAATAAGTTTCATAAAAAAGACAAAAGTAAATTTGCAAGTTAAATCAACAAGAGTTGAATCTGATACAATGGAGCTGATGATGATTGGGATGTGGCTAATCTGGCAATTTATTTTGGTTTGTACATAGCAAGATAATAGTTGCCTTTATGTACAGTAGTAAAAAGTAAAGTAACCTTTTTTATACCTAGATATATATATATTATGTGTGTGTATACGGTGCTGGTCCGTATTTTTCATTGACCGATGTGTAATGCTATCAACATCACGCCGGTCGCATTTACTTCCCACTGCTTTTCCTGGTACCCAATTGAGGCTGGGTCGACCTGAGAGCAGTTTCGGTTGGAAAAATAGTCCAGGCCTACTGTGGAATTGAACCTAGACCACTGGCCTAAGAAGCAGGTTCACTAACAACTACGCAAATGTGGCTCTTTTTATGTACAGTAGCCGTGTGACTACATGTGAAATGCGTTGCCTGCGAAAAGTTACCAACAACACAAGAAAAGACAGAATCACCAACATCAGCATAAGAAAGAAAGTTGGCACAAAACCGTGCTTGAATTACATAGATAAACAAAGAATGAAGTGGTTTGGCCACTTAATAAGAATGCATCCAAACTCCACAGTATACAGAGTCTTCTACAACAGAACATCGGGAAAGAAGGCAAGAGAAAGACCACGGAAAAGATGGTTAGATGGCGTAGCAGAATCCTATGAAAGAGCAAAGATAACAATGACACAAGCCACCAGATCAGCGCAAGACAAAAACAGAAAACCACGACACTGGGCAACCGGGTAGCAGTGTGACAACAAAAGAAGAAGAAGCCGTGGTTTATGACATCAGTCGGAAAACGTACAACATTTCCTAGACAAAGAATGACAATACATATAGAAACAGGTAGATTGTAATTGTACTTGAAGATAAAATCATAAAATATGTTGGATGAAAAGAACAACCTACGTTTCGACATCTTGGTCTTGTTCAGAGTACAAACAAACATACACAAGCAAGTGGAGGATTAATACATATGAAATAAGATGAACACAGATAGAAGGTATGTAGTATAACTTACTGACTGACTTATTCCTCTCTGTTTCTCGTGGAGAATCGGGTCTTAGCAGTTGCTCTTCACATTTCCCGACCCTTTACTGTTTTCTTTATTGATTCCCATAATAGTCCATCATCCTTGAGTTCCTCAAGTAGATCTTGTCTCCATGTCTATTTAAGATGTCCCCTTTTCAGTTTTTCTAGCTTATTCTACTCAAGGGCTTTTCTAGCGACACTAGACTGTGTCTTCCGATCAATCACCATTTTCTCCTCTTAATCTAGATCATCATCGGTTCCTGAACTGTTCTTATCCACAGGTCTGTGTTTGTAACTCTTTCATACCATCTCAGTATGAGAATCCGCCGAAGACATCCGTTGACAAAGGTCTGCATCTTATGTGTATTTAACTTGGTGAATCGCCATGTTTCTGTGTTTGCATATCCCCCTGTCTTTTGCAGTGTTTTGACATTCCACATCCCTATAACGTTATATCGGACCTGCAAGCAATTTATCAATACCGCTCTGTCCTGGTTAACTCGCTCAATCTCCTCTATAAAATTGAGTCCGATATTTTTCATCTCTCAATAAAATTCGTTTCAGGGTTTTCTTTCTGCTTCTTTTCTATCTTGAACCCTTTGCCACCCACTTCAATGCCTGCTTTGTGATTCTTTGATCATTTGTTCTCAGAGTATGCCCAACATATTTCAATTGTCTTTTTCTTGTAACAGCTATTACAAGTGGTTGACGAGACATTTCTTTGATTTCATCACTTCTCCTGAATTCGTCACATTTGTAATATACAATCCGGTAAGACATTACACTTTATTGTCTATCATGGTTTATTTGTGTCTGATTATCTTCTTCATTTGGAATCTGGCCATTACCAACACAACCAATGAGCAATGTTCTCATAGTAAACGGATGTGACCTCTTTCAGACAGATGAAGGCAATACCGGAATGAATGTTGGTCACGGAAGAATGTCTTGTGGCACTATAGTACAGCCCGCCAGAGCATTTTACATTTTCCTTTTGCATTTTGTGTGTGTTTGTTTTAAGGGGGTCTTTTATCAAATATAACGACCGAGAGACGTAAGTAGCTTTCTTTTTGAAGCGGGATTTCCTTATGTGTATGTTAACTGTTTTATCCATGGGTGAGAGGTAGAACAATGTTGAGGAGGTCTTGTCTGTGTTGATTGTGTTAATAATACTGATATTCATTAGCGCTAAATTTAATTATTCAGGAATACTATAACCTTGTATTTTAATGTTGCGTTGTTTTAAAATGAATTCATCATTTTCTAACAATACTAGAATGCAAGAGTTACGTTAAGTGAAGGAATCTGATTTCTGGGAATTTCCACTTGTGCTGAACTGTCTTATAACTACAGTGGGTTGTGGTTGAACTTGCCAGAAGTATACCACTGCGACCGACACAAAAATATTGATCGTGAAAGAATGTAAGTCATTTTGTTACATAAGATTAAAATTCAGTACGTAAAATTTTATGTATGGGTATATGTTGCATGTATTCAAGTTATATATTTACTAGATTTTTCATTGTTTCTCTTCCATTCTATTTCTAGTTTTTATGTGTGTTTTTGTGTTACATTTATTTCGTTATTCGTTTTTATTCCCAGATTTTCATTAGAAACGTTTGTTTTTGGTCGTCCATTTTTTTTTTTAAATGTGTCACTCCTGTTGTTCGTTTGCTTGATAAAGGCCTTGTTGGTCGAAACGTTGCTGTATTTTGTCATTGTTTTTGTAATTTGTAAAACTACAGTACTTTGTGATTACGTGTTTTACCAATCAAATAGTTTTACTGCAGTCTCATCTATTTTGTGAATACGTAAACTGAACAATTTTGTTGTAATACGTGATCTGTCGAGAAATGACTGTTCACTCACTTATTCTTCTTCTTCGACAACTCCTTATCGACCACTTGTTAACCACTCTTTTGATGATTTTATGTGATCTGAGCTCAAGGGCGATTGTACGTTATGTTAGTTATGCGCCTACAAGTAGGCCAGCATATCCGATTTCTGCTATGCTTTTTATTTACTAGGGTAACTTCCCTAGGTCCTACATCAGTCGCCTCTTACGACATGCCATGTAAGGCGGTGGTACTATTCTTTGCTTCCCTTGAGGGGGCCCGGCAACACACTAACTATGGAATCCGAAAGAACCCAAGCCGTTTCATCACATCAGGAGGAAAAACTATGTACAAAAAATTAACAATGTTGATGTAATACAAGATCGCTCGATAAATTACTATCTGATATCTCCTGACATATTCAAGGAGTTAACGTAATGTATCTTAACCGAAAAAGACCGAAATAGTTTCCAACTCACTATATACCATTCGATCCAGCTGTAATAAAGGGTGGTTATTGATGAAGAAATAAAGACGAGAATATTGTTCCACCTTACTTCCTCATGCTAGCACTTATTGTTATGAGGTATATAAAACTGTTCATCTCTATGACAATAACAATATAGTCCATGTGATATCTTTAATACTTCATCGCAGAATGCTGGGTGTAACAAGAAGAGACCGGTTGAGAAATGAAGACATCAGGAAAAAGTAGGTACAACATCGGTACTAGACTTCATCAAGAAACAACAAATTAAATGGTTCGGCCACGTAAGCAGATTACCATCAGACAGTGCACCTCAAAGAGCAATGCTGCTCCGATACAATGGGTATAAAGCAAAAGACCAGCCACGCAAAAGATGGACCTCAGAGATAACAGAGGCGACGAAAGACACTATCTACGAAGCGCATACAAGGACCCGTTTTAGAAATCTCTTCTTGACCTGACGCTGTGAGGCAAACAGGATTCGAGAAAAGAAGAAGAAGATATCTTTAATTTTTTTGAACACTACGGATACTTGTTTTTTTTTTTTTACCCCATTCAGATTCCATATCAGTCCTACGTCTCGTTCTTCTTTTAATGTGTCTCCACTTGCACTTATCAAAACATTTCGGTTGTTTTTTCTCAATTTAAAATTGCATCGATCATTAAAAAACAGAATTTACAAAAGATATCTAACTTATCCTCTACCCTTCCCATGTGATATCGTTGATAAGTTGATAACACTCTGCGCTAGTGACGACGTGCCGTAGATATTCCGAGGTTCGAGGCTAGCTTGGCCAATATTTCTTGGTATACACACTGTACACGATTTGATTACAATAAACACTGATCTCTACTTTGGGGATCTATATTACAGGTAACTCTGAAGTCGGAGTGAGGCTTGCATGAAGGCAAGGGTACTGGGGATAAGGAAAGCAAGCTTCACGCAAAAATATGTCAGAGCAGTCCTATTAGGCGCCATGACTAAATCTGAATGTATAGCAGTCAAATGGGAAAAAAGAATAGGCAGGTTACAATTGTGACTTTCGGTAAGGTACAATAGTCAAGCTATAATTGAAACTCTCACTAAAGTACAATAGTAAAGGTATAATTGTAACTCTCACTAAAGTACAATAGTCAAGGTATAATTGTAACTCTCACTAAAGTACAATAGTCAAGGTATAATTGTAACTCTCACTAAAGTACAATAGCCAATATATAACTGTAACTCTCACTAAAGTACAATAGCCAATATATAACTGCAGCTCGAGGTAAAGTACAATAGCCAATATATAACTGCGGCTGGAGATAAAGTACAACAGCCAATATATAACTGCGGCTGGAGGTAAAGTACAATAGCCAATATATAACTGCAGCTCGAGATAAAGTACAATAGTCAATATATAACTGCAGCTCGAGGTAAAGTACAATAGTCAATATACGTAATTACAAAGTACTGTAGTTTTACAAATTACAAAAAGAATGACAAAATACAGCAACGTTTCGACCAACAAGGCCTTTATCAAGCAAACGAACAAACAGGAGTGACAAATTAAAATGAACAGGCAAGAGGCTCAGTGACCGATTCGCCCAACACTTACGCGACATACGCCAATGCTCTGTGACCCCTGTAGCCACCCATTTCAATGATACTGGCCATTTAGGTGCT